>OX454267.1:0-2500 GCA_949715065.1 Periphyllus acericola | reverse complement strand
AACGTGGGATTCCCATTCACCACGAAGGTCAGAATCGAGACTTTTTTCAAAGTTGTAAATTAATACTGGGCTCCATTGCGTAGGGATATATCCTAGATTGTTTAGTGCCGCGGAATGCTCTTGTATGGATGTCACAAGCAATTGAATCGACGACGCATCATCAATTGAAACCGATCGAGGAGCTAAAAGAGCATCTAAGTGGTCCCTTGCCAAATCTCGAATGTTGCCGTACCGAGTATCAAGCATATCCCAAGCGCTTAAATAATTTGCAGATGTAACCGGTAAATGTATCACAAGGGCAAGCGCATCATCCTTTAAAGACGCTAAGAGATATTGAAATTTTTCAACATCTGGTAAATCAGTGGCATGCGAAATAATAGATTTGAATAAACTCTCAAAGCTTAGCCACTCTGTGCGATTTCCAGAAAACGTTGGTAGTTTTCGTTGTGCCAGACGAAAACTAGCGGATTGCGTTTGATTGACCGATTGATTGAAGGACTGCGTTGCCGCCATTGAGCTGTCTAACCTCGGTGTCAGAGAGAAATTATGGACATCTGCAAACGCCGCAACTTCGAAATACAGATTGAAAAATTGATCCGACAACACGTTGCTGATTGCATTTGAATCAACGCCTGCCGGACCAGAGCCTTTGTTAACCATATGCTCCATCGTCAGTAAGTCCTCCTCGACACACTTGCGCAGGTTACTGACTTCGGCAAACATGTTGGACAATTTAGCTTTCTTGCCAACATTTTCTCGGTCTGCTTTATAGTCCGTGGCAGCCGTGATGCAGGAAGTGATTCTTGACAGGGCCCGAACAATCCGAGAACGGGCATCGGAAAAGGCACAAACCATCCATGATCAACAACGAAATCAAAAATCCAATAAAACCGAAGACGAAATAATAATAACAAATTAAAGATGTAGAAACCGTTCACGGTTTGTAAAAAGAATCCGTGGTAGCAACAAAAAAAAATCAACGAAGTAGAAATCCCGGTCACGGTTTGTTGAGGTATCCGGCTCGAAGGACCAAAATGTATGGTACAAAAACTAAAACAAAATATTATAACAACTCGAAGGACCACTCGACTCGTAAAGTCGAGACACCAATGTTTCGCCTTATAAATGGCGATAGGCAACCTCTAATGTTTCAATGTAATGGGTTTGTATGGCGTTGGGCGCAGCAAACACTACAACAAAACCCCTGGTTAGCCGGTGGATCGGCAACCGAACATGGGCGACACGCGGCAAAGGAAGAAAAGATTGTCAAGCACTTACAATACGGGATGTAGGAAATGGAATGTAGCTAAATAACGGAAAATCTCTGTGGTCGGTTCAATGTGGTGCAATGACAACAGAGCTCACATATGAAAATTACTTACAATTAAACACACATACAAATCCCGATTGATGACGGCGTGGCACTGGTCGGCCTCCCAGTCACCTCCTGGTGCCGGCGGACTTTCGGGGTTGTGGAAGACGGCTGACAAAGACTTTACACTCACGTGATGGTGATGGAAGTACAGGAACAAGAAATTTACACTGAATTTAAACGTATGAGGTTGACTTTATTGAGCACACGAACATATTTCAATAAAAAGAATAATAATAATAACAATAATAATAACAATTATAACAATCGTATTACGGCGTAATGATCGGTTGTTACACTTTTAAAAATAATATAATAACAAAGGTAAAAAAAACAACAAAAACTCAAACGCACAAGATGGGCCGATATAGCCGTGTTATTGCTACGACGGCATATATACTCGTACGACAAACAAAAACCCATGAATTTACATACACGACATTTTTCACAATCAAAGTTACGTAATACAGAGAGGAGACGGGGACCAGATAAGGAAACACGCAGTCGCCCAGCTCATTAGGCGGCTAGTGAGGTCGTTCACGTCTATCGCCAAATTAAAAATACTTTCGCGCAAACAGTATACATACTCGTATTGTAATTTTTTTTTTTTTTTTTTTTTATTCGAACTCAAATCGTTTAGATTAAACATTAATATTGTTTACATACTCGTATTGTAATTTTTTTTTTTTTTTTTTTTTTATTCGAACTCAACGTTTAGATTATACATTAATATTGTATACATACTCGTATTGAAATTTATTTATTTATTTTTTTTTTTTTTTTTTTTATTCGAACTCAACGTTTAGATTGTACATTAATATTGTTTACATACTCGTATTGTAATTTTTTTTTTTTTTTTTTTTTTTTTTTTTTATTCGAACTCAACGTTTAGATTGTACATTAATATTGTTTACATACTCGTATTGCATATTATTTTTTTTTTTTTTTTTTTTTTTTATTCGAACTCAACGTTTAGATTGTACATTAATATTGTTTACATACTCGTATTGCATATTATTTTTTTTTTTTTTTTTTTTTTTTTTATTCGAACTCAACGTTTAGATTGTACATTAATATTGTTTACATACTCGTATTGCATATTATTTTTTTTTTTTTTTTTTTTTTTTT